>VDFB02307277.1:0-47414 GCA_007258455.2 Sequoia sempervirens | reverse complement strand
AAAGTCTTTTAGTTTTTTTCTAAAAAAATTAATTAAAAGATTTAGTAAAAATTTTAAGTATGGAAATCTTTTTAATATTTAAAAGATTTTAGAAGTCAAGGTTTGGGAGAATGTGAAAAGAGGAAAAAAGTCACAAAAAAAAATTGAAAGTAAAAAAAAGTTGTCAGACTCAAACCCGGACCCGAACAGAATTTTGGACAAAAGTTTTTTAAAATAAATTAGGTTTGTTTTGGTTCTCGTCTTGCCCCCGCATCATCAACGGAACTGGAATGAATATTGATCCAGGCACAAAAAATGAAATGCTCAATTCCGATTCTCATTCTGCTCTCGTGTGAGTTCAAAGTTTGTTACGGCTCCACTTCGCTCAGTTCCTGCTCCTGCTCTGCTTCCGCTTCCCAGCCAGACTCAATCCCAAAGCCCGACAGACCATTACTGGAAGGGTCAAGGTGCGAAATGGTTCTGAATCTGCACATTTGCAAAATATGGAAACACCTCAGAGGAAGCACAAATCTTAATCAAATTTTGTTACACAATGCAAGCCAAAACAAGGCATTGAATTTGTTTGACAACATGACTCAAAAGCTCATCATGGTACAAGATAAAGGATTGCACCATGCATGTTGAAATGGCATGGTGGAGCAAGGTTTTAGGTATCCATCAAAACATAAATTGGGTATTTTGTCAGATGTTATAGGAGTAGTTGCCCCAGTGAATACTATTGCAAATGCAATCAACTAGTCTAAAAGCTGAAACCCTTGCCTTTGCCAGTGTCTTCTTTGTTGCCTAGGAAAAAATGCATACAAAAGATGCAAACAGTCTGACAAAATGTCGCGATGGGGAAATGACACATGAAACGTATGATAAAATGCCTCATAGCGATGTCATCTCATGGAATTCCATGATTGTAAGACATTCACGTAATGATGGAAGCATGCACAAAGGGCATCGCCAAAAGACACGTGAACTTTTGATCAAATGCCTCGAAGAGGTGCAATCTCATGAAGTGAAATCTATAGGATCTGTGTAAAATAGATCTGTTGCCAAGCCTTTAGAAACGTTCAGCAAATGCATTTTGGCATGATAGAATCCAAATTCTGGTGTGAATATCCTCCATGCCCATGTCATGATGAAGGCTTTCGAATCAAGGGGCGATCTTCCATCAAAACATAAATGAAAACAGTGGAAGCATGGAGGAGGCGCCAACTATTTGATCTAATGCCTTAGCAAGATTTCATCTTAAGAGAAATGTGATTTCATTGAATGACGTCTACAGAGGCCGCAACCTTAGAAAGAAAAATATGGAAGCAAAGATACGCGAATTGTTTGGTAGTTTGCCTCATAAAACAAGATCTCATGGATGTCGTAATTACAAGATATGCACAAAATGCAATTGGTGAAAAGGTGTTAGAAAGTTTCAAACAAATGCAATGGGAATCCATCAAGGCATTGGATCTAGAGGAGTTTCCATTAGATGCTGTAGTCGTAATTGCCCTTGTAACATGTACGCAAAATGTGAAGCACAAACTGTTTGGCAAATCACTTCAATGCCACTGCTTGGAATATGGTGAGTGTAGATCATACACAATGCGTGTGAACCATTTGAAAAAATGCCTCACTGAGACGTCATCTCTTGGAACACAATGTTCACTGAGAAACACAAATTCAGAGGAATGAATCAATGAGTAAAAGCATAGACAGAACACGAGAAGTGTTTGGTGGAAGCAGTCAAAGAGAAATAATATCTCATCGAATGCAATGATTAAAGGATATGCTCAAAATAAAAATGGTTTTATTTAAAAATATCCTTGGTAACTTTCAAGCAAATTCAATCCGATGGTAAACCAAGGATTTGTGATTATTACCATTACCCTCATTAATGTATTGATTGCATATACATAAAGGAGGAATTGATTAATTCATACATTTTGATCTTTTGATTTTCATGAATCAATTGATTGTTTCTTTTAATTAATTATGTGTTTACTATGAGATTATTAACTTTGCATTTTGTGATTTCTACAGGTACCTTCCAAATACATGGAGTAGCAGCAACATGATTCTAAATCCAAATAAAGCGTGATTTTGAATGTTATTTCAACTTTGAATAACATTAATTTAGAAAGGGAGGATTTAATCATTGTTTCAACTATTGAAGTGAAAAGCTTAAAATGCATTTCATTGAAATAATTTGAATTTAATTAATTCTTTTAGAATTATTTATTTATTTATTTGATTAATTTTATAAATTAATTAAATGCCTTATGTTTACATGTGCAAGGGGCTTGAATCATAAAGGAGATGATTTACAAAACTAACGTGCAAAGAGGGGAGATTTTCTAAAACCATCAAACTGGAGTAAGCTAAAGATATGGTGGGCCCAGGAGGCATAATTTCTAAAAAATAAAAAGAGATATTTCTCTACATTGTGCAAGATGGGAAACTCAAAGTTAAAATTGAAAACTGCAATGGGCAACTAGAGTGAAATAAGGACAAACAAAAGCTAAAACAAAAAGTGATCTTTGAGGAGTGATTATATGCACAAAAGCTACAGCAAAAGCTACAGCTTTTGATGTTTGAGTTTTGGTAGAAATTATAGAATTAGTGAGCTATATGTTGTCAAATCTGCTCACTTTGAAAGGGTTAGAATTTTAGGAAAAGTAGTTAGAATTTTTATAGATTAGCTGATTTAGAGTTAGCAGTGGAGTAGATGATACAGTTTTCTACAATTTTAGTTTTAGTTGGGTTAGCTCAAAGATATTGGTTTCTGTACACTAGTGATCTTGCCAGATTTATAAATGCTATTTATTTGTTTTGCAATAGTAGAAGCAACCAGATTTAAACCTGCTTTAAGTTATGCTTTGGAATGGTGTTTATTGTGTTAATCATTTGATTTGGAATCTTTCAAGGAATGGAGTTCTATCTTTTCTTTTGTTCGAATTATGATTTGAAATTTTCTATTAATATTTGCACTGTGAATGAATGGCTTTGTATTGATTACAGGTTGATTTGTTTTGTAGTTCTAGTTTTGGAATTCCTTGGAAGGTAACATGTCTGATTAGTTGAATGAATCAACATTCTTTTCACTCTTACGTCCCTAATCTATCTTTTGTCCTTTTTTTATACCCACGGTTAGAATAGGTTTAGATAGGAGTTTGATCGTACAACAATCAAGAAGCTCACTAACCAGTAGGCCCCTTGAACATTACAACCTCATTGACCGCTTAGCAAAAACAACACAATTGAGAACCAACTACAAAGACCTTGGAAGATAGGTGGTTTTAGATCAATTATCTTTTTTTAGGAGAAATAGAGTAGAAATATTTTGTTTAAATGTTGTGTCAATTTGGCCATCAACAAAACTGGCACTAGGAGGGCCACATGAGCAATTTTGGATTGTTGTGAGTTGGAGTGGGTTGGATATTGGAAAACCCAGCTCTGATGGGCAACCGTTTGTGTATTCTTGGGATTCTTAATGAAATTCCTTATCATATGCATAATAGGCTTCCATTATTTTTCGCTAACAGTGGACAAATTGCTAAAGATCATGTTAGGATTTGCAGGGATTTGATGACTCTTCACCAGATTCTTCATGAAGATACAGCCTGTCAACTTTTCGTCAAAACACTGCAAGGTACAACATGGCAATGGTATGTTAATCTTCCACCAAATTATATTTGTTCATGGATGGAGTTAGAAATTTTATTCATGGATCAGTTTGACCCTTATGCACGAACACAAGACCCATCGTTTGAATTTGCAACCACAAAAATGACACCATCTGAATCAATTTACCAGTTCAATCATAGGTTTTTGTTGATGTATCAATGAGTTCAAGATTTAAATATGTTTATTAATGATTATATGCTAAAGGAACATTACTATTGGACTTTGAATCCTTTGTTTGCAGCAGAAATTAGATGTTGTGGGGAGATTACCTCCCTACATGATGTATTGAACAAAGCTCTCTTATTGGCACAAGTTGGACATGACATGAGAAATTCAAGCAGCCAAAATCAGGATTGTAATACTCGTGTGCTTGCAAGTTCCCGTCCTTTGCAGCCTTATGCCACTTTACCCACCATACCTATCCAGGTGCAATCATTTTCACCATGCAGCTACAACCTTCCTAATCTTCCAAACAACACATTTTCCAACACTTCATATCAAGTTAATCACACACAAGACCATTGGAAGAACCTATCTCTGCAAAATCCAATCACAGAGGTAAGTATTCCACTTGTTAGTGAAGTTGTAACTATATCGTCTCTTTTCGGTCATACTCCCACACATAATGGATTGGATCACGATGAAGTTGTAAATGAAACATTTGATGAGCAAGTATATCATTTTGATGTTTTATTTGAAAAAGAGCATGAAATGATATAAATTCAAGGCATAATGGCAATATCAAGCTAGAATCTAATTTTGTTGGAAATGTTAATACTCACAATGATATTGAAAGAAATGAGATATCAACATAGGACTATTGTCATGAGAAATCAACAATACCTTCCAACGCTTTGAACAAATCTTCTGACCAAGATGAGAATCAGTGTGATGAGGGATGGACAAAGGAGCATGGTTCATGTTGGCTGGATATACCACGTATGCAAAATCGAATAAGGGAGAAGTTGGAAGAATTAGACGATCTAAAGCTATTAGAACTTGTTAGGCCAAATGGATGCAGGATACATCGAACCAATCAACATTCTCAGATGGACTACCATGTTTTTTTGGTAGGATGGAGTTATATTTCAAACAACTAATCATTGTTGAAGGAATACTTATGGAAGATCCCTAGAATACTTGTCCCCTCGACGAGGGAGATAAAACAACTAGCACACATGAAAATGATAATCATTCCATCCAAAATGATGAGAGCAACTGTGAGGAGATGTTTAGTTCTTCCCCATCTTCTGATGACCTCGATCCTTGCATCGAGATCGATCTCATGACTGATAAACTTCCCCTACCTTGTGCAAATTTGCTGGGTATGGGAAGCGAGTTTATCGATGCGTTCATAAACTCTTTCATGAGCATTAATAATGACCAAATATTTGTTGACAAGTTGACACAAGGAAACAACTCTGCTGATTTGAATAATGAATACATGGAAACTGAGGATAGCATGACTACGAATGAGACTACAAATGGATCTTATGGTGAAGGACACAAAGTTGAATGCCAAGTTGATTCTTTAAAGGAGAAAGATCAAATGGATGTTCAAGTTATTCAAGGGCTTCCTGATAATCATTCATATCAGACTTACCTTTGTCAGGAAAATAAATTGGATCTCAATGCTAATCAAGATACTAACATTGATGAAATTAGTGGTTGGTTACAACAAAGAGTAAACAATAATAAGGTTCAGTTGGGTGAAGTAGAAGAATGTCAAGAAGGTGACCAAGAAGTCTCGGAAGTTGAATCTCTTCAACATGATGAAGAGAATCAAATGAGGAAGTATTTTCTTGGTTTTGATTTTGTTTATTCAAATGTGATTTTTGAAGAAAGTCCTTGCTTAGCATGCACTAGTGAATTTGATTTTAGCAGTGATGAGCTTGATGTTGACTTGCACGTTCTAGTTGATATGCAAAAACATGAAATGAAGAAATGTTTTCTTGGATTTGACTCTGTGCATTCAAATGAATTGTTTGAAGAAATCCTTGTTCACCCTGTATCAGTATTTCTGACATCAATGGTGATGAGCTGGATGTTGATTTTCAAACTCTTTTGGGTGACATGTTTGAAGAGCGTGCTGATAGTGATGCCTCAACTCAGGATGAGGTAGGTTTGCAAAACTTGCAAGCTGACAACATAGGTGATTTGTTTCTTAATCCTTCTGAGGAGACCCAAATAATTTGTGACTCTATGCCCAAGATGAAAGCATAAATGTTGGCACATGAATTTTCCAATTGCATAACAAACCTTGTTGTAGATGACTCATGTAAGATTCAACCTCTTGGTTCACATTATGAGGTAAGGTGCTTTGATTTCCTATCAGAAGGGGAGAGTGTCATGAAAGGTAAGGAAATTTTTGAAAAAATTGTTTTAAAGGTTGAGGAGGCTAACCATTTAATTGGTGATGTATGTACTTTAGAAAACATGATTGAAGTTAATGGTCCATGTGAAATCAAACACACTAGTTTGTTGTTCGAAACTAGTGTTGATTGTGATAAGGATATGCATGAAATTTTTGAACTAGGTTCAAATGTATTGAATAATAATGATATATTGCTAATGGATGTCTTTTATGTTGGCATGCATGTACTGGAGTGAAGTGAAGTGGTATTCCATGAGCTGAGACCTTGTGAAGAGGAGATCATACAACATGAGCACGCCACAACAATTGAAGATCTTTTAAATTAGGTGGTGTCTTTTCATTACCCTCCGTGTTTTAATGATTTTTCAGTTTGATTATGATGTTGGGGACAATAAAATGTGTTTGTGGGTAAATCATGACAAGGTTGAGAACCCAAAACTATTAATATTTCAAACTTTATACTCTCATAATGAATTTACTACACATAAACTTTACATTTTTGAGTATAAAGATAAATTTGCTAGGTTTAGAACTATACCTAGTAAGTTAACGCTTCTGCACATAATGAAAAATCAGTCGGGTGGATGTACAAATTTTTACAATTTTGTGTTTGTAGAGCTCAGTTTTAGAGTTATTTTAGGATTAGGATTGGTTAGTGTTAGATTTTGGTTTAGTTAGTTTTCTTTTTGTTTTGGTTTCTATTGTTTGTTTTGGTTTGTTTTCTTTTTCCTATGTCCTTTTGTTTTTATTTTTATTTCTAGGTTTGTCTGTTTCTCTTTTTGTTTTTGGTCTTTTGTTGTTTGTTGTTTTTGTTCTCGTTTTCTATTTTTGTTTTGTTGGTTTGTCGTGTCTGTTTGTGTGCTCGTGTGTCGTGCTCCTCTCTTTTCTTGTCTTTTTCTTTTTTTCTTCTTCTGGGGATTCTTCTCGTTGATAGTAGAAGTTGAGTCATTGTATGTAAGTTATGTCGAAAGGTGAATCTGTTGAGAGTTTGCTATCTATATTTTCAAACACTTGATCAGTTGGTTACCTTGAAAACTTTGATTTACCTTCATCCATTTCAAACTAGGGAGTGTTAGCATGGAGTAGGACTTGGTACATTATGCAGTTTTTGGGAGTTTTTGAAAGTCTATCACGATCTGCACACCTTAAGAAATCCATTAGTTAGTTTACATCGGGTGGGGTAGCTCTATTTCGAGTGAAAAATCTATAGGGTTACATTTCTTGCACGATGTCCACTGTGGTTCTCGACCCGCTACATAGGCTTCACTGCTTAAGGATTGAGGGAAAACCATAAATTATACTTGAAAAAGAATCAACATCTAAGGAAAAGAGAAAGTAAAAGAAATCTAAAAATGAAATCAATCAGCAAGGGTGACTTGAGTATCTCTACCAGGGTTATAGACACCTGGATGGTAGTAGAGCGATGCTTAGAGAGAACCAGAGGTATCTCTGTCAAGGCTATAGACGCCTATTTGGTAGCAGAGCTATGCCCAGGATATCATTGCACGTAAGAAATGTAACTCACAACTACGTAGCTTGGGTATAGTCTGCTCCACTTTGATCATGACAATGCTAATGGAGGGGAATGAATCATTTGCACACACAAACAGATTTTAGTTTCGTCTCAGACTTGTGTCTTGTCCTAGTTTTGATTTTGTTTACACTTCTTGGATTGTCTAGAATGAGTGTAAACCATACATTTTGGGTATTTGGAGGGTTACGCGTTTTAAAATGCTTAGAGCATTTTCCCAGCCGAGTCGCCATTTGTTATGCCTTGCATACACGGCCCAAATTTTTGCTTGGAAAAGTGAGGGACCCCCTCCGTTTTATTTTTTTTTGTTGGGATCAAGTTGTGGGATGAAATCCACACCTGACACCTTTCGGGGTTTCAAGTTCTAGTTACGCCCCGACTCCCGTCCTGCTTCGCCTTTGGGTGTCGTTTGGGTTCGCTTTCCTTGTCTAGTCCCATCTCGTCCCCGTCTTGTTCTCCGACCCATTTTTGCTTCATCTCGTCTTTCATCCTTATGTTGCTCGTTTGTTTTGGTTGTTTCGTTCGTCTTGGTCCTCATCTTTTCGTTGTCGTGTCGTCGTGTCGTTTGTTCGTTTCCATCTTCTTCGGTTGTTCTTTTTTTTTGTGTCGTTCGTGTTTTTTTTGGTCGTTTCTTTGTTTCTTTTCTATTTTCTTTTTGTGTCTACTCTTCAAAACATTTTGAAAATACAAAAAAAATCATTAAAGCTTCGAAAATACAAAAAAAAATATTAATTAAATTGAAGGTTTAAAATTACAAATTAATCCTTTAAATTTAATTAATTAAATAAACCTTTTCAAAAAAGCTAAATTTAAAAGATTAAAAAAGATAATAAATAAATCTTTAATTTAAAAGATTTTAAAAATCTCTTGGCAAAATCAAAAATACAAAAAATGTAAAACTTTAAAAACAAAAAGGGGTTTAAAGGTTAAATAAATAAAACTTTAAAGTTTAAAAGTGAAATAATAATTTTTTAAAGAAGTCTTAAGTTTTTCAAAAAAATTAATTAAAAGATTTAGTAAAAATTTTAAGTATGGAAATCTTTTTAATATTTAAAAGATTTTAGAAGTCAAGGTTTGGGAGAATGTGAAGAGAGGGTAAAAATCACAAAAAAAAATTGAAAGTGAAAAAAAGTTCTATCGGAGACTTGGACTCGAATAGAATTTTGCGCAAAAGTTTTTAAAAAAAAAAATTAGGTTCATTCTGGTTCCCGTCCCGCCCCTGCATCATCAATGGAATCGGAACGGATATTGATCTAGGCACAAAAAATGAAATGCTCAGTTTTGGTTCCCGTTCTGCACCTGCGTGAGTTCAGAGTTTGTTACGGCTCTCGCTCCGCTTAGTTCCTGCTCCTGCTCCACTTCTGCTTCCCAACCAGACTCGATCCTGAGCCCAATAGACCATTACTGGAAGGGTCAAGGTGCGAAATGGTTTTGAATCTGCACATTTGCAAAATGTGGAAACACCTCAGAGGAAGCACAGATCTTAATCAAATTTTGTTACACAGTGCAAGCCGAGACAATGCACTAAAATTATTTGACAACATTACTCAAAAGCTCATCATAGTACGAGATAAAGGATTGCACCATGCATGTTGAAATGGCACAGTGGAGCAAGGTTTTAGGTATCCATTGAAACATAAATTGGGTGTTTTTTTAGATGTTATAGGAGTAACTGCCCCGGTGAATACTATTTCAAATGCAATTGGCTGGTCTAAAAGCTGAAACCCTTGCCTTTGCCAGTGTTTTCTTTGCTGCCCAAGCAAACATGCATACAAAAGATGCAAACAGTCTAACAAAATGTCGCGATGGGGAAATGGCACATGAAACGTATGATAAAATACCTCATAGCGATGTCATCTCATGGAATTCCATGATTGCAAGACATTCATGCAATGATGGAAGCATGCACAGAGGGCAGTGCCAAAAGACACATGTGAAATTTTGATAAAATGCCTCGAAGAGGCGCAATCTCGTGAAGTGAAATCTACAAGATCTGTGTAAAATAGATTTGTTGCCAAGCCTTTAGAAATGTTCAAGCAAATGCATTTTGGCGTGATAGAAGCCAAATTCTAGTGCAAATATCCTCCATGCTCGTGTCACGATGAAGGCTTTCAAATCAAGGGGTGATCTTCCATCAAAACATAAATGAAAATGGTGGAAGCATGGAGGAGGCGCCAATTGTTTGATCTAATGCCTCAACAAGATTTCATCTTAAGAGAAATGTGATTTCATTGAATGACGTCTACAAAGGCCACGACCTTAGAAAGCAAAATATGGAAGCAAAAATACACAAACTGTTTGGCAGTTTGCCTCAGAAAACAAGATCTCATGGATGTCATAATTGCAAGATATGCATAAAATGAAATCGGTGAAAAGGTGTTAGAAAGTTTCAAACAAATGCAATGGGCATCCATCAAGGCGTTGGAGCTAAAGGAGTTTCCATTAGATGTTGTAGTTGTAACTTCCCTAGTAACATGTATGCAAAATGTGAAGCAAAAATTATTTGGCAAATCACTTCAATGCCACTGCTTGGAATGTGGTGAGTGCAGACCATACACTGCGTGTGAACCATTTGAAAAAATACCTCACACAAACGTCATCTCTTGGAACACAATGTTCACTGAGAAACACAAATTCAGAGGAATGAATCAATGAGTAAAAGCATAGACAGAGCACGGGAAGTGTTTGTTGGAAGCGGTCAAAGAGAAATAATATCTCATCAAATGTGATGATTAAAGGATGCACTCAAAATAAGAATGGTATTATTTAAAAATATCCTTGGTAACTTTCAAGCAAATTCAATCCAATGGTAAACCAAGGATTTGTGATTATTACCATTACCCTCATTAATGTATTGATTGCATATACATAAAAGGAGGAATTGATTAATTCATACATTTTGATCTTTTGATTTTCATGAATCAATTGATTGTTTTTTTTTAATTAATTATGTGTTTACTATGTGATTATTAACTTTGCATTTTGTGATTTCTACATGTACCTTCCAGATACAAGGAGTAGCAGCAACATGATTTTAAATCCAAATAAAGCGTGATTTTGAATGTTATTTCAACTTTGAATAACATTAATTTAGAAAGGGAGGATTTAATCATTGTTTCAATTGTTGAAGTGAAAAGCTTAAAATGCATTTCATTAAAACAATATGAATTTAATTAATTCTTTTAGAATTAATTAATTAATTAATTAATTATTTGATTAATTTTATAAATTAATTATTTGATTAATTTTATAAATTAATTAAATGCCTTATGTTTACATGTGCAAGGGGCTTGAATCATAAAGGAGATGATTTACAAAACTAACGTGCAAAGAGGGGAGATTTTCTGAAACCGTCAAACTGGAGTAAGCTAAAGATATGGTGGGCCCAGGAGACATGATTTCTAAAAAAAAAAAGAGAGATATTTCTCTACATTGTGCAAGATGGGAAACTCAAAGTTGAAACTGAAAACTACAATGGGGAACTAGAGTGAAATAAGGATAAACAAAGCTGAAACAGAAAGTGATCTTCGAGGAGTGATTGTATGCACAAAAGCTACAACTTTTGATGTTTGAGTTTTGGCAGCAATTATGGAATTAGTGAGCTATATGCTGTCAAATCTACTCACTTTGAAAGGGTTAGAATTTTAGGAAAAGTAGTTAGAAGTTTTACATATTAGTTGATTTAGAGTTAGCAATGGAGTAGATGATACAGTTTTCTTCAATTTTAGTTTTAGCTGGATTAACTCAAAGATATTGGTTTCTGTACACTGGCGATCTTGCCAGATTTTTAAATGTTGTTTATCTATTTTGCAACAGTAGAAGCAGCCAGATTTGAACCTGCTCTAAGTTATGCTCTAGAATGGTGTTCGTTGTGTTAATCATTTGATTTGGAATCTTTCAAGGAATGGAGTTCTATCTTTTCTTTTGTTCAAATTGTGATTTGAAATTTGCTATTAATATTTGCACTGTGAATTAATGGCTTTGTATTGATTATAGGTTGATTTGTTTTTTAATTCTAGTTTAGGAATTCCTTGGAAGGTAACAGGTTTGATTAGTTGAATGAATCAACATTCTTTTCACTCTTACGTCCCTGATCTATCTTTTTCCCTTTTTTATACCCCTCGGTTAGAATAGGTTTAGATAGGAGTTCAATCTTACAACAATCGAGAAGCTCAATAACCAGCAGGCCCCTTGAACATTACAGCCTCATTGACTGCTTAGCAAAAACAACATAGTTGAGAACCAACTACAAAGACCTTGGAAGATAGGTGGTTTTAGATTAGTTATCTTTTTCAGGAGAAATAAAGTAGAAATATTTTGTTTAAATGTTGTTGTGTCAATTTGGCCATCAACAATATCTAGGGTTGTGTGATATATTGCAAGCAACAGACTCAATATCTCACACCAATTTTTAGTTGGCATGGTATGTTCGCATATCTCTTTATCTATTACCCTCACAAAGGGTAGGGTCACTTCTAGTAAGAAAGTGTGCGGGGGACCGATGATTTATAGATGGAGATAAAACACCTAGATTGATACTCTCCCTCCATGTGGATCAACTTAGTATGCCACAAGCTTGTTACTTGGAGACACATTGTATATTGAGACAATGATCTTTTTATTTGTACATTGATTATTGTATATTGTACTTGTGTGTGAATGAAAAATTGGCTGTCATTTTGTAAGAATTAAAATGTATGAATATGTTTTTGATTAGGAAAATAAGGTTTTTAAGGGGCCCCAAAACCCTATACAATGTAGAGAAGTTGCTAAAAAGACAAAAAAATTAAGACCTGCAACCCACAAAAAAAAAATGTTGACTAAAGATAAAACTAGAGAACTCGTCAGCAACCCTACAACAAAACATCAACAACAAGGCTGAAAAAGCAAAAACAACAACAAAACTATAGCATTTTATCAAGAACATTGGTCGAGGCCATATTTTTAGAAATGACCCCTTCGTGCATCTTGACCACATCCTTTAGATCCTCAAACGAAATGGCAACCCTTTTCTTAGTCTTGCTCCTCGTTCTCAAGCATGAGCCAACCTCCAAATTCTTCTCCATATTGGGGCCAATATTCTTAATCTTCTTCTCCAAATTCATGTGGTTAACTTCATCAATGGCCTTCTCATGATCTCCCAAATCCAAAGACTTTCCAGTCCACTTTATAGCTTTCTCATTTAAAATTGAGAGACCCTTAGTAGTAGATTTCAAAGACTTGTTACTAACACAAACAATAGTCTACAAGTCATCACTAATCTCTTGCTAATTCTTTCCTCCATATTCATAAACCTCTCCTCAATAATCTTTTAGATAGCCATTTCCAGGGAGGTTATCCTATCCTCATGAATTTTACCAAGTCTATCAACATCAACAACAAGTCTATCAAGAATAGGATTCATAGTCTTGACCTTACCTTTAATCAACCATTCCTTTTAATTGCCATGCACTAACGTAACACAAACATCTTGCCAGTTTTTAAGCTGGACGTTGAGATCCTTCACTTATGAGAAAAGCCACTTCACAAGTGAGAGCAAATTGCGAGTTTCATCCTCCGCAATTCTATAGAATATGTCCATGTCAATTTCTTCCCAATTGACCAGTGGCATAGCTTGAGAACAAACATTCTCAACAGGTTACTCCTGAACCCCCTTTATGCCCTCTAAATCCTCCTCAGCAGGGGAATCATCCACTTCAATAACCTCCACTTTCACACGGTGCTTATTAGGCATATATGCTAAGTCAGCCAAAATTTCAAGCCACTTTGCCTTCACATCACTCCCCTTAACTTGCTCAGCACCAATAGGAGAATCAAATTCAACCTGGTTAGGTCCAACCCCCTTGGAACACACAATACCCTCATTTTCCTGCTCAATATCCTCCATAGGATGCTCATTACCCTCAAGGCCATCACCCAGACCATGTTTAACATCAGGAATAGGGGATTTCTCCACATCTCTTGAATCATCCACCATTTTCTTGACAACACACTTCTCTTTCTTGGGGCATTTTTTCTTCCCCTTAACATTCTTTTTCACCGAAGGCACCACAACTTCCTTCTTTTCATTATCAATTTCATAACCCTTAGACCAGGATTTTGAATCCTTAGAATCATCAACAGACTCACTCTCCTCCTCCGACAGTTCAACATAATCAGTCATCTTCCTCAAAATCCCCTTCCCACTCATTCGTCGACTCACGAGTATCATACCCAGTATTTTTTCCACCTTTTTTACGAGCCTGGGTCTTAGGAGTAGTTGGTAACACCTTCATCTTAATGTGATAAAAAATGAGATTCATAAGGCCTTCATGGAGAATAACCTTCCTAGGGTTCTTCTTATGATCCTCGATACTAGTTTCCATTGAAAGAAGGAGGTAAAAAGGAAACAAAACCTGAGAGTTATGGCATAAGTGATTCAATAACATGAAGTGATAGCCATTGATAACATAATACCTACCCTCCAGAGTGAAAATTTGCATAATAACCAGCGCAATGCCCCTCCAAAGCGACTTAATAGATTTGCAAGCATACCCACTACTACCAGTAAACTTAAGCTTCTACTTCTCTGAGCCTTTGAAGAAATTGGCTAAGGTCGTCTTGGCCGCAACTCTATCTCTGTAAAATTTCCTTCCCTTGGAAGGAAGACCAGTTACCTCAGTGATGAATTCCTCATTGATGTTGAATTCCACACCCTGGTAGCACAAAACCCTGTTGTTCTACCCACTAACAAAAGCCTTTGTCACTTCAGGGTTAGGACCATGGAGCATCAATAAATAGGGGCAAACTCCACCCTTCTCTAGATGCTCCTAGACAATTTTATTGCTACTAAACTCTTCGCAAGAGCTCACCTCCACTCTACAATGGGCACCTCCCATGGTTACAAGCAACAAAAAACACTCCACCCACTCTTTGATCTTCTGCACAGGAAAAATTAGGCAAACAAACCACAAGGCAAAGAAAAAAATACCCACAAAATGTGTGATCCTGCCAAACCAAGTACTGTCATACCTTAGCTCCCAACCCATAATCTCATGGACATCTAAAAAGCAATAATTAAAAGAGCATGCACTGAACTCAATGTGCAAAAACCAGCCAAGGAAGAAATAAAATAACCTTTCTCCCTTCTTAACTGTTGGGAATATGATGCCATTTAATTGTAATCCTAAACATATTTCATGTATCTCCTAAGTCCTTGGAAAGTGTTCCCCAACACTAGGATTAGAAAGAGATTAAATTTGAATGAAATGAACATGTAAATTGACATTTGTGATTATTCCTAAATGATAGGAACATGAGGGGACACCCAAGAAGAGCTCCTACAAGATAGGAGCACATGGGGCACCCACAAGGAAGGTGGAACCCACCTTGCTTCAGTTAACTATTTGGAGGATTGATAACACTTCATTAATGCATGTTTTAGATCCTACAAGTTAGGGATTGATATTTACATGAGTGGAGTTCAGTTCAGTTCAGTTTAGTTATGGTTCAATTATCTTCAATTGCATGTAGTTAGTTTGAGTTGAATGCTAATTGACTTCAGTTGACTTGAGTTGCATGACAGATAATAGGTGGATACTTCTAGTTAAGTGGGGATGATCAATCATGCATAATGTTTGCATGAATTGGTGGAGAGATATGTTTCAGTTAACTAAGATTGACTTGGACCCACCTTGGGCGCCCAAGTTGGCATCTTGAGTTAACACCTTTTTGCATGAGAGGCACAGGCTCGGGTTAAGTGGGCTGGTGTTGGGTGTGAGCTTTGAGGTCTTTGCTTGCAAGATATTTCTCGGCGAGGTGTTAACTCAAGAATGCCAGCCTGGTGTAAGGTGGTCAATCAATCTTAACTGGCTGCTCTCACCAGTCATCTGGCTTGTGATCATCCCCAAGCGAAAGTATCCACATTATAATCATGCAGGCGGGGGTCAACAGCATTCAACTCAGGCTAACTGCATCTGGCGAAGATATAAGCCCGAACCATAATGGGCTCGCTGACGATCTTGAACTAAACTAAACTAAACTAAACTAAACTAAACTCCACTCATGTAAATATCAATCCCTAACTTGTAAGATCTAAAATATGCATTACTAAAGTGTTATCAATCCTCCAAACAGTTAACTAAAGCAAGGTGGGTTCCACCTTCCATGTGGGCACCCCATGTGCTATCTTGTAGGATCTCTTCTTGGGCATCCCCACATGTTCCTATCATTTAAGAGTAATCACAAATGTCAATTTATATGTTCATTTCATTCAAATTTAATCTCTTTCTAATCCTAGTGTCGGGGAACACTTTCCAAGGACTTAGGAGATACATGAAATATGTTTAGGATTGCAATTAAATGGCATCCTATTCCCAACATTCTCCCACTTGACATTATACATTGCAATTAAACTAAATAGATAATCATACACAAAGAATCGTGACAAAGAACACTTAATTAAATCTACAGTCTCATAGTTCTACAAGATTTAAGCTACAAATTTAATTAAGTTGGCATCTTTGAGTTAACACCTTTTGCATGAGAAGATATTTACAAGGCTCAGTTAAGTGGGCCCATTCTTGGGTGCCACCTTTGAGGTGATGCTTACAAGATATTTTCTTGACTAGATTTCAATTAAGTGTTTAGTTTGGGGCGCCTAAATTGAGGAAGACTTTGGTTTGCTCACAGTTTACATTGTGGAACTCTACTTGCCAAATCTAGGCGTAGATTTTTGTGAGGAGCTTTATGCTCTTGTTTTGTACAACTCTTATTGAGTTTACATGCTCATTAATTGTCTATTAATTGCGACAAGTTGAAGAGAGTTCTATGAGAGTTTATTGCAGGTTGTGAAGAAGGATTGTTGAAGGCAAGGAAGCATACCAATCAAGGATTGATATAGTATTATTGTAATCTTGTTCTAAGGTTAAATAATACAAGCATTATTGATTCTGGTGGAGTTTTTTCCCGAAAGGGTTTCTCCACGTATATGCTGTGTCACTTCTATCTTCTTGTCTCATTCTTTTACAATCTTTTGTCTCTTTCTACAATTGGTAAAATTGAGCTAAACAGACAATCAAACACAAATAATTGTGACAAATAACACTTAATTAAATATAGTCTCATAGGTTTACAAGTTTTAAGCTACAATTTCACCTTAATTCTCAACATTAACTGCATCTTTGACATGACAACTGGTCATAATTGGATATGTTTTGAAGATTAAGTGGCAAGGAATCATAAGCATTCTAGTTAATTCGAGCCATCACTCCTAAATTAGCTAACCCATCAACCAACGAATTAGCCTCCCCGAACATGTAAGTAATTCTCACCTCATCAAAAGTATTAATGATAAAGATAGAATCATTACTCAGATGGGATATAGACCATGACAACAGATTACTCTTCAGAAGACACTTTATAATGTTAAAGGAATCCCCTTCAATCCATAGTTTAGAAACCCTAGAATCTTTAGCCAAACTGTATGAATATGTTTATGTTGAGTATACATGTATTTGATATAAACATTATAAATAATGTATTCTAATCCTGATGAGAAATTGAAATGAATCTTGAAAAGTATTATTATTACTATTATTAAGATGAAATTTGTTTGGGTGTTTTTTATTTTTAATAAAAATGCTGTTCAATATATTTATATTACTTCTATTGGAATGATGTACTCTTGTTGTGTTTATGATTAAAAAAAATGTAGTTTATGGTTAAAATTTTTATAATACGAATTTAAGGTTCATTACAATGATGACATAAAGGAAAGAGGTTATAGGAAAAAATGAAATTCAACCAAAAAGTATTTGGACAAGGTTAATGGATTCAACAAGAAAAATTGGATAAATTTGTTTGCATTGCTCACATTAAGCTTGAGAGAAAATAAACATTTTTCTTTTGAAAAAGTAAGTGTGAAGATGTCCAAAACAAAACATTCAAAAGACCAGGAGAAGTTGATTAAGCTACCTAATGAGATATAAATAAAGAATATGAAGCACTTATTTTAGAAAAAATCAAAAGGAAAATCACTAATAAAAAATATAATTGAGTTCTTTGATTAAGATATTTTTGGAAGCGTTTATTTTTAGTAGATATTTTTTAATACAACTAGAGTATTAATATAGTTTGCCCAATATTGTTTTGTACATAAATAAATTGCATTTTCATGCAATTATTTTAAAAATGTTATGAATAAGTGTATTAGCACTAGAAAAACTAATGGTAAGAATGTACAACTTACATGTAATTTATTTTCTAAATTGCAATTCTCTTTTTTGTTGAAATTCTTAAAGTTGGGAGGCCTTTTGTTTGTAAAAACTTTGTGTCAACACATATGGTGCATTGAACTATATTTGTGAGAAATTTTTGTATCAAATCATAAGGTGTATTGAATTAACTTAGATAATAATTGGCCCAATTGGTGAGACCACAAAGACGAGGCCTCATCCTTGTACTAGCACATCACACTATCCAGTAAGGATGAACTTTGTCTACTAAATAATAATATAACCAACGCAATAAACATCCACCATAAGACCTTAACTTGAGATCACTTACATATCAACCAACAAGCTAATTGTTACACCATATGCCCATACATTCATAACATTCATGCAAAAAATGCATACATATATATTTAAGTAAATTAAAAAAATATATTTAAGGAACAATTGTATAATATTTTAATTCTATAGATTTTTATTTTTTAAAATGGAAGAGTCAATTCTTGATGGGACTCGTGAAGTGAAGTCTTAACACACACCACTATAACTTCCATCTGCATGAGCTGCCCTTCATCCATGTAGAAGTAATTTGAGGAGAATCAAACTTGCAACCATCATCTGCATTTTCTAATGGCTCGATCGTCTAATGTACCCTTAAAGACTTATCGATTTTTATTTTAACTTTTTAATTTTAATTTTATTACTAATTTATATTTTTACATAAAAATTCTATATCAATTATAATAAATTTTTGTTTCAGTCAAATTTAAAGCACCTCCGTTCAACTTATTCATTAAGATAGCACACTTGATCTTATAATAATTGATTAACTCCTCTGTTATCAGTAAAAATTAAAAAAAATCTCCCACTAAAACCTTCTTAAAAAACGTCTCAAGCTCAAATCCGGTATCCTCGTAAATCGAGGGCTTCTATGTAAAAAAACAAAGCATTTCTCCCGTATAGGTACTCATTTTGTCGTTTACATCCCATTGACAATCTCATACCTTAGATCTTATCGTCTTGCAAGCCAGTGGAGTTGCAGGAATAAAATGTGGAAGTTTGATGAACCACCACCTGTTCCCTCGCGGAGGAATGTGAAGAAAAAGGCAAAGAAAAAGCGAAACTACGACCATGCCAAATTGAGAGCAACCAAAGATGGTGAAAATTCCACCATGTACGTGCCCTCTAAATCCGCCTCCAACTATCCCGAAGAGAAACAAAGTGAAGAAATCATCGACCCTGAACTCCGCTATACGTTCCAAAGAAATTTTCAGGTATTGTCTCATTTAAGCATATAGCAATTTCATTTTTCCAAATTTTGAATAAGGTTGTTTACATTTTATTTAATTGGTTTCATCATTTGGGATGATCTGCAGTTCATTCAGAAGGTTTTTAGCATCGACCCTTATTTAAAACCTCTTCCTGCGCCGATAGGGCAGAGTATTGGACGCAGTTTGGGCTTTTTCACCAGCATTTTCACTCAGTTTTTTGGTGAGTCTTTCATTCATTGGGATGCTATTGAAATTAAAAGAGTTGGGTAAGGGCTTGGAATCTGTACTATTAAAGTTTTTATCTTATACAGGTTATCCTCATTAGTACGTTCTATTACAACTAAGAAAACCACATAAATATTTTTGAAGGTGAAATTACTAAAGAGCAGTGGCCTGTCAATTTGTAACATTGTTAGAACATAGGATCTCCTGACGCAAGTAATTGGAGAGAACATGTACTGTGAGTTTCTCACCAGTCTGCAGAAGTACTAGATAATTGAAGGGCTTCAGATGAGCTTTCTCTGGAACCCGATTTCTTTTCAAAGCAACCAATTATCGAGCATAGCATTTATGCATTTAGGGTGTGTTTTTTTCTGGGCCAGGTTAAATAAGCCTGCTAATTATTAGAGAGTTGGCCTCCGCAGCTAACTGCTTTATCATGTACACAAAGACCAGTTAATGTGAGTGTCCCGACAGGTTTGCGCCTAGGTCATCATTGCAATAATTACTCCGTCTGACTCCACGTCTAGTTCACTTTGGATTTACCATCTTTATTTATAGGTCAAATACATATGAGTACCTTTGAATCCGGTTACCTAACAATTTAGAGGTTGAAATTTTACCCTTTCAGAAGTTTATATTGTACTTTATAACGACATGAATGGCACAAGCACACAACAGGGAAGAAACAAGGATAATATCTGCAATAACATAACTTTTAACTGTTTAAGTATTTTCAGATAAAAGAAATTAGAGCAATGGCCTGAGAAATTCATAATCGAGATGATAGTAGTTTTGGAGAAAAGGAATCAAATGACGAGGCATAATAACTCAGTGACATTTTTGAACTAGATGGAAGGTAGTGTTAGTGACCTCACAGTGTCAAGAAGCTGATCTTCAAGAAATGATTTCCTTAGCTCCTTGAAGAATTATGAATTGTCATTAAGAATAACAAAAATATGAAGCAAAAACACCATAAATTTTTGCAACAGATGAAATCCTTGGTCCATCCTCCAACACTTCAGCAAAGTTGCCATCTTTGGCTGCTATGATAGTATTGCTGCCTATTTATGGCCATACTCATTTGGCTTATTCTGTTTGCAGCATGAATGTCACTGCATACTGATTCTCTAGTGGAACCAATAGATGAATGAAAAAAATAATCTGCTTTTCTGAAAGATTACATTGATAGAGAGAATTGGATAGGACAAAGTTTATTTTTTAGTATAATCTTTCAACCTCCGGAAATAATCTCAAAAATCTAAAAATATTGTTGTTTATTTCTGTACCAGATGGGAATTATCTTGAATTTCCAGCTGAAAATAACATGTTAGATGATGGGGAAGACATTGCTACTGATAGTAAAAATAATGCCACTGTGGGAGATTCTTATTCTGAAGGTCACAACAAAGTATTTAAGGACAAAAGCACTATCCAGTAGCTAACATGGAAGAACATTAAATATAGGGACAATATACTCCACAGTCAGTGAACTGTAAGCAGTTTATTATTGTGCAGACAATAAACTCAGACATTCTAGAAGATGATGTATCTATGCACCTGAAAAATTCAAGAGAATTGTCTGCTTCTTCTTTCTTTAGATTTGACTTTATATCTATCTAAAGATGAAAACAGTTGCATTTTTTACCAATTTTTGGGAATTCATTCTCTATCCTCTGGTAAGTAATGAAGGTTGGGGTTTAGAAATAAATGACATCACATAACGAAAAAGATTGGTTGCAAGGGAAGATGCCAAAGATAATAAAAGAAGCATTGGGAGTTAAAGAAGTAATTTTGATCTAAAATAAGGAAGCCTACAAGGGTATGTTAATGGGTAGGTTCCTTTTTGGGAAAGGGGTTAGTGACTCAATAGTAACAATGCGTAATGAAGAAAAGAATTCCACCTTTTCCAGATGCTTGTATTGCACAATTAGTCTTTAAGTAGTGCAAATGCTTTATTTGCAACCTTTGATTGAAGATGAAGAAGATAAAACAAGAATGGTTGTATTAGTTTGGAATGAGGAGATTGATGACACGGGCTTTTGATAATGCATGGAAAGATATTAACATCCACTATTCTTTAATGTTCTGAGTGCTAAAAGGAAGGAATTACCCTTGCAGTCATGTTACATTCTCCAGTCTAGGGCTGTTTTCCTTGATAATGTAGGTGCCAAACGAGATTATGGCATCCGTGGAATCTGCATGTTTGAAAATACTGCATTCATTTAAGAATCTTTGATAGTTCAAATTCTCTAGCGGTCAAATTTCTCACAAAATTTGGACTACACATTCTTACTGTCTGCAAGCAGCTGTGAGCAAAGAATTGTGCAAGTTTGGACTTAAAGCAAGGAGTAGAAGTAGAGAGGGTGTATAGGAAGAAGTGTATACATGAGGGGAGTCAATATGGAATGGACAGTGAACCTTGATTTTGTAGATTTGTTTACCAAGAAACCTATGGAGCCTTTATCACGATCTCTGATGCTGAAGGGATCTCAAGAAGAAATAGTGATCCATGTGGGCATACCCTCTGGGGCTGTCCTCAGCATTTCCAGGACAATGGGATAAGGAGGGGATTCCATATATTTTGTTCATTTTTTCATATCCCTGGGATGTTTTGGATTGTTTTTAGGCATCTTATGGGTGTTTTCTGTTTGTAGATGGGGGGGTACTAGGAATGTCCCGATGACCCCAGGACATCATGGGATGTCTCCAATCTGCTGAAAATGTCCCGGGGATGTTCTGACATCTCCCACATTAACAATTGTTTAAAAAAGTTGTAAACATAAAAAACAAAAAGTGGATATTTTCAAACAGTTCTTTTTATGATCCTTGCTAAAATAACTATCAGATATTTATGTTTACAATTTTATATTCATATTTCAGTATTTCGCTCAAATTTTGAGTTCAATTTTTAATGGTCAATGTTGAATGTTGAATGTGATAGATGTTAATGTTATTTCAATTTGATCTCTTTCAAATGTTTACTGATGCTTAATGGTTTAATTATTCAATTGAAAAGCTATACAATATTGTTTTATAATTTTTTGTATTTATCTATATATTTATTATTTGCTGTCATCCAGGTTTCTCTATGCTATTCCCAAAAGCCAGAATACTTTTTTCATCTTGGAATGTGTTCCCTTGTCACATCATTCTGGAAACTCAGAGAAACATAGTGAAGTTTTGTTTGACGATGTTTTAGTCTTTTAGGTGGTGTCGTGTATGCAAAGAGCGAGGTATATCTTATTTATGGTGCAAAGTGAAAAAGAAAAGGAACAAGTGCTTTATGTGCAAGGTGTTGTAGAGCAAATGACAAAATGGAAATAACAAGGACTTGCAAAATATGAAATAACAAACAAAATGCTTAAAATAAGCTGTATTAATTAATGATCTGGAGGGAACTAAACTAATAAAATCGTGAACAATTTAAGCATACATTTTCAGCCTGTTCCCTGTATACACAAAAGTTCAAAAACATGCTTTTAATCAGCTAGTGGGCTTGCTCTGCAAAAAAGTGTTATTGGCAGCTTTCAGGCCATCAGGCAAGCTTTACATTCTATCAAGCATGCGTAAAATTTGGACTGCAGAGACCAATGGTAGTACTGTAACCACAGAGGGTAATGGGCTAATGTCATGTCCCCAATTCAGGACCTAGTTTCAATTGGCCGGAAAAAGCATTTTTAAATGCTAATTCAAAATAATGTTAAATAATAATAATATTAAATAATAAATAATAACATTAAATTTAAATTATTAAAAATAATATTTAAATTTGGCCAACCCATTTGATCAATGTCATGGATTTCTATATATGTGGATCGAAGGCTCTGTTTCAGATCATCAAATGAAGACATTGAAAGTGACCGCGTAGCGAGTCTCAGCCTGGTAGGACATAGTCTCTGCCAGTGGTTCGGTGTTGTCATTCCTTATTTTCGCATCCATTGAGTTTCGTCAGTGTGTGGAGACGAGCAACATAGCTGGGTGAGGTCTTGTTCTGGATCTGAGCTGTAGCTATCACTTTCACTGCGCCGTTTGGAGACATCCTTTATATCGTTCAGAGCCCGGACTTCTGATCTGAGTGACCCAGATAAAGTGTGGTGGAGCCACAGGCCCCTGCTAACACCCGTGTTATCAAGTCTTCAGCAGAGATGATCAAGTAACAAACCGGACACCACTGCGAGTACATCTGGAGCCACCATCGGGAGAGACTCTGAGCGTCACTCTTCAGATTGAAATATTCATTCCCATGTGACAGCTTCACCACCAGGATCAAACAACATCATTCACCGACCATTCTTCAGTTACGGTGCTTGCTTGTGATTGGCGTCATCGGGGCCTCAGTGTTGGGTTGGGACTTACCCTGGAGAGACCATTCAGGCACCTAGATCTGAACTGTACTGTCAGCAAAGGAGACGCGCACATCATCGAGGGTCGATATATTTATAATGCTGTGTATGGTGTGCTGGTTATATATCGTGTCATTACTGCAAACCAGCAGTTGATTAGCAATCATTGATAAATGTTGTATTTGCATCTGTGCACTCACAGAATTCTATGAGGTTGATTTGTGTTCCCTATTTCCCACTGTAGAGTGCGATTTATGTTTTGACCTCGGAGTCAAATTTTATTATCGATTGACCCTTTCTGTGCTGGTTATATATTGTGTCATTACTGCAAACCGGCAGTTGATTAGCAATCATTGATAAATGTTGTATTTGCATCTGTGCACTCACAGAATTCTATGAGGTTGATTTGTGTTCCCTATTTCCCACTGTAGAGTGCGATTTATGTTTTGACCTCGGAGTGCAAATTTTATTATCGATTGACCCTTTCCGTGCTGAACTGCATTTCAGTGTTGGAGGATTATTTACATATTCTGTGCAAGTTGCTACTGTTAACATTACTTCAGGCCTTAGTATTTATAATCACAGAAGTTGTTTTGGTCGATATTTCTGGATGTTCTAAGATTCAATATTTCTATCTGTAAACCATGTTACAGCAGCTATGATGATCAATTGCTATTTCTATCTACTCTAATTTTCAATTGAGTGCCTGTTAATTTTACTGGGAGTTCTTATTCTCTGTCTAACCAGACCAGGTATATCTCAGCTAAAATTCAAAACCACTTCAAAAGAGAAGACTAACAACCAGGAGCCAATAACTTGCAGCAGCAAATAAAGAAAATCAGCATGAAATAATGAGATGATTCTAAAAAAAAGCAAAAAGATGTAAACATGACTTTAACAACATCAAAGTAATATCTTGGTATCTTACTATTTATCAGTTGCAAGTGTCTCCCAAAATTTTTGATTATGATTGGCATGTCTCAGTTTCTATAATGAACTCCCTAACCAAATAGGCACCCGAAGCAAAATGAAGACCAGCAATTCTGGCTGATGTTATAAGTCCAAGGCCAAATGATCAAACCAAAAGCTCAGAACAGCTGCAAGGGAAAGCTAAAGAGGTGGTGGTTGGATCCCTATAGGCAAAGCCAATACTGTAGCTGAGGTCTAGTGGCTGGATGTAACAGAAAGCTTGTATGACTGGAAAACTAGAGGCAAAATATGAGATAGGTTAGCTGCTGGATAATTAATTGAATATGGGCAATTGTGTATGAGATGCAAATATCGAGTTTCCTTTGGGAAAATATGTGCATTTGATGTTTCTAATGGGTATTAAGGTTCTGTGGAGAATACATCACAAACACCAGATCCACATGACATTTGTGAATGTGATTGATAAACATTTGAAGCATCAGATTGACAACTGCCCCTCTCCTCTCATCTCCGCAGTCTTGATTTTATTAGAGAAATTTTTCTGGTTTAACAAGGAAACACTATTAGTTTAACAAACAGTTTGGCAAGGCAACCTTGCCAACCTAGTGGGTTTGGTAGCTAGGTGGGTCTAGTATGATAAAAATGATACAGCTTTGTCATACAGGTTCAAAAATAGGAAGCATTTTTATTCTTTGCCTAACATTTTGCAAGGAATCTATTTGTGCTTTTGGATTGGAGAAATTGTGCTTCACCATCATGAAGAATTCATCTCATCTGCCTTGATCCGTAGGCATTAGACACAACTTGAGGCAGTACTAGGAAAAAATGTGGCAATAGAGGGCAGAAGGATGTTGATTGTTTCAAGGTCTACCGTCTAAAAGAGGAGCTTGACAATGCCATTGAAGATGCTATGTTATAGCACCACAAGATTTGATCTCAACGTGCTAAAATTCTAGTTTTTAAGAGGGGTTTGATTTATGGTTTATCACTTCATGCACATTGTATGCACAGTTATGGCATAGGACAATTATTCACAAATATCTATGGTTGTCATTTACACTACTATTGTAAGGACATTATTTATAAAATAATAATTAGAATAATCATGGGAGCATGTGTGCCTGTTTTATATATAGTTTGTGATGCAAGCATATGTTTTGGTAGGTGTTGTATGGATCCTGTCTTCGTCTAGGGAACACACCAATATTACTAAATTGTATTTTTATCAAAATGTTTGATAATATACCAGGGTTACCCGGGGACGTGTTCCCCCCCCCCCCCAAAATCCCTCGTCCTGGTTCTGGGGACGTCCCGGGTACCAGGGGACGGCAAGGGGACGGCAAGGGGACTGTCCCCCTTTTTGGCCAAAACTTGGGAAACGTCTCGAGGACGGGGGGACGACTTATCCCCAAAGAGGGACGGCTGACCAGTCCCGGGGACGGCAGGGGGACGGTTGAGCCGTCCCTCGACCGTCCCGGGGACGGCCGGCCGTCCCCCGCTTTTTAAAGCGCTTAAACATAAAAAAAAGGGCAAAAAGTTAAAAAAAAACGCCCTGCCTACGTGGCATGTGTGGGCCCTACTAGTTTGCACTCTCTTATGAATGAAAGAAGGCCTCTAAAACTTCATTATTTTCATTTTGTTTGTGTAAGGAGCCAAGGGTTTGAGAAGAAAAAAAATTGCAGCCATTGAAGGAGAAGGAGCAGCTGTTTGAAGGAGGAGAGGAGGTTGAAATAGTGTTGTTGGGAGTGCAAATCCATCAAAAAGGTATGCATTTTCTTTCACTATTCTTATTTTTTCATTTTTTTGCAAAATATGAAGTATACATAGTCTGATTTTTTTTATTTTTTTCATTTTCAGTCAAAACTTGCATTCTAAAAACAAAAAACATGAGCAACAGTGAGGGTGGGAGTGATAGTGAAGTTGAAATGCAAGTTAGAAGGCAAACTAGAGAGCAAATAACCCCTACCCAACACCATCATTCATCAACCAATACCAAAGCTATGAAGGACTATGCAAAACACCCAATAGACAAAGAAAAACCATTCCTTCAATTTGTGACAGCAATGGGTGAAAGACAAAAAAATTCAGGGGGGAGTAGGGTTTGGTTGTGCCATGTTTGTGAAAAGGAGTTTAGGGGCAGCTACACTAGAGTTAGGTCTCATTTTTTGGGTGAGGTGGGCCATGGAGTTAGAGCGTGTCCTGCATTGACAGATGCACTATTTATAGAGTGTCAAACAATTCAAATGGAGTGTGATGGTGGGGTTCAAACTGGGTCTCCTTCTTTCCCAAGTTCACAATCATCTATGCCTACTCCTACTCCTAGTCCTTCCACGGTTGGTAGTAGTGTTATCTTAAGAGGAAAGAGGAAGGTGATTGGTAGTGATAAGGCAGCCTCAGTTGAGTCCATGTTTCAAAACCAAGCACGAGAAGCCTCTGAATCCTCCATTGCCAAATTCTTTTTTGCCCATGCCATTCCATTTCATGTGGCCCGTTCCTCTTATTTCAAACAAATGGTGAAAGACTTAGTCGCTGTTGGTCCTTCATTTGTACCCCCTGGAGATCATAAGCTATGCACCACCCTCCTAGACAAAGAGTACTCCAAAGTTAATGTGTTAATGGAGGAGATGAGGCAAACATGGATGAGGACGGGGTGCTCTATAGTGATGGATGGGTGGACTGATTGTAGACGTCGGCCACTCATCAATGTCATAGTCACATGCCTTGCTGGTTCTTATTTTCTTAGAGCTGTAGATTGTTCAGGGAGACGTAAGGATGCTGACTTCCAATTTTCCATTTTGAGAGATGCCATAGAGGAGGTTGGGGCTGCAAATGTGGTGCAGGTGATCACCGATTCAGCACGTGTGTGCAAATCAACTGGGTTGATGGTGAAGGGTACTTACAGGCACATATTTTGGACCCATGTTGTGTTCATGCATTGAACAATGCATTGAAAGACATAGGGAAGATGGATTGGGTGAAGAAAACGGTGGCAGAAGCTAGAGAAATTCAGATGTTCATTTGCAACCACCACACCTCACTTGCTTTTTTCAGGACATTTTCAAAGAAGGAGTTTCTCAAACCTGTTGATACAAGGTATGCCATTTATTTCATTTTGTTTCACTTTCAATTTGTATTCATAATCTGATTTTGTTTTAAATTTTTATTTTTTAATGAATCATTGAATTAATGAATGTAGATATGCCACATACTTCATCCTATTGGAGAGGATGCTTGAGGTGCATGAGCCTCTACAACTGATGATGGTCAATTCTGAGTGGACTAGATGGCCTAATGTAAGTTCTACTCAAGGAAAGAGCATCAAACAAAAGATCCTCGATGATGATTGGTGGGCCAATGTGAGGTAAAGACATATTAGATGGCTGATTTTCATAAAAATTTCTGATTTTAATATTTTAATTTTATTGTCGAATGTTCCAACTTTTGAAGTTTCTAACATGTCAATTAACTTGTCAACTAATTATTTTGAACTTTTTGTTTGCATTTTGCAGATATATTTGCTCCTTTATCTCGCCCATTGTAGATGTCATTAGATATGCTGATACAGACTCTCCTAGTCTTGGAGAGATATATGAGACATTTGACACTATGCTTGGGAAGATCGGGCAAGTTATTTTGGCAAAGGACCCCACTTTGGATTTATATGAGCAACACATTAGGCCCATTGTGACGCGGAGGTGGAATACAATGAACACCCCGCTTCATATGGCTGCCTTTACTCTAAATCCAAAATGGTATGCACCAAGGGATGGTAGGGTGCCTCCATGTGATGATGCTGAGGTTTTAGATGGGTTCACACGGGCCATTGAAAAGATTTATCCAGCCGAGCAAGCTTCACTACTTCGGTCACAATTTCTCGACTTTGCTAATCTTAATGGCCCAAACTTGAGCAAACCACAGGTGAGGTTGGATAGAGCTATATTAGCTCAAGGGAACCCTATTGGATGGTGGACCTATCATGGGAGAGATACACCGCAGTTGAAGATACTTGCCACTCGCCTTATTGCATAGGTTGCTAGTTCCTCTGCTGTAGAGAGGAATTGGTCCACGTATAGCTTTATCCACTTCGTCAAGAGGAATAGACTTACCTCTAGACGAGCGGAGAAGCTAGTGGCTGTTCATAGTGCTCTTTGGCTTCAGGATCGACAGACTCCAGCTCTACGGTGGGATATTGATCCCAAGGACGCGGCTCAGGTAGATGAGGAGGAGACAGCTGAGGGCTTGGTTGGGGTCCCATTGGCTGAGGAGGAGCATTACAGTGGCAGTGACTCAGAGGATGACTCTAATTTTGATGCAGTTATGAGAGATGATTAGGGGCAGCAGTGCTCTTTGTTTATTTTGTAAATTTGTATTCATTATTGACATACGATATTGTATTTTGATTTTCATAGCAAACTAAAACTTTAAAACTATATGGCAGCAATGTAGTCTTTGGGCATTTTGATATAAGTTTATAAATTATAACTTGGAGGTTGTTTCATGATTCGTGTAACTGTATGTTAATTTTGAATGCGTATTGACTCTATTGAGTATTGGCATAATGTTGAACACAAATGTTATATGTTAATGTTCTATAATGTGTATTATGCATGCCTTATTCATGTTATCTATTGAATATTTAAAATTTCCCTATATTTTTATATAGCCGTCCCCTGCCGTCCCTAATTTTGGCCTCAAAAATCGGAAACTTGGGGACTCGTCCCGCCGTCCCTTGCCGTCCCCGTCCCAGAAACTTGGGGTAACCTTGTAATATACCAAATATAACAAAGGTTGTTGTTATAGCACAAGCTGCTATGTATGCACCTAAGAATGAAGGAGATCATGACATTGAGGATGTTCTTGTATTATCAGCCGTTAGCACACCCCAAAATACATTTGTATAGTTATGATATTACATAGATGCAAAGTAAAATGAACCTTGGGCTTTATATTTTTCCCTAGCCAATTAGAGATTGCAGATCTCACACTCAGTTTGAATAAAAAATGAAATAATTGTGATATTGTTGTTTACTCCATTTTTTAATAGAATACACAGCTGAGATTTGAAACGAAATTTGCAATTTATGTGCCCAGTATAGAGCGAGTTTGATCTCACTGTTCTGTTCTTTGAAAAATACAAATCCCTGAGCACCCAGGTCAGTGGATAGACCCTTGAATCCCTCTTCACTTCATGGATCTGATTTGCAGATTACATATGATTGGAAACTGAGGGAGAGGGTTACCTTTAAGCTTCTATAGATACCTCCCAGTTAAGTTTTGCCCTTGAATATGAGGCATGCAGTCCTAAATGCTGCTGATCAGTTTGCAGATCTCTTGTGCAAGGAGGGGGCTGTATACCACTGCGCCTCCTAGGGTAATTGTTAGCTGTGATTCGCCTTCCACACTTGGGATCAGACCTGAGATTTATGTGCAGGCCTTAATATGAATCTGCAGAGGCTGTTGTAATGGTCAGCTCCAACTGCAAATAAGGGGCTGCGCCTTGATATGGGAATTGCCTTTAACTAAGTATGCTAGTTGGTATGAGATCAACTTCAACTAGTCACGCATTCCTTGATTGTATACTCCCTGCAATCAGATCTGGATATACACTGAACCCTAGATTTGCTATATGCTGCAACCAGCCTTACTGTGATGCAATTCGGCTCCTGGAAGCTCACTCTCAGGGTATAAACCCCTTCTATGACTGCTGCGACCCCCTTATTTGCTGTTTGCAGTCCATCTACAAGCTGTTCTGGGTGGCTGAGTGGTAATTACAGCAGAAGGTGATGTTGGCGCACCAATTGGGGTCTGCAAATGAATTGCCCAGCTGGAAATTGATAAATTCTCAAGAATGTAAGCTAGATTGCAAACCCTGAAGTAGATTTGCTCAAAGGAAAGGTAATTAGGGTTTCGTCCCAACAAACACCGTATATGCAGAAGTTCAATTATTTCCCAAAAATCTGGGTGCCTAGACTGAGATCTTGAGCGCCCATTTATACCCCTTTGGAAAAAAATCACAATAGGCCGACCTTGATTTAAATATGAATTCATCTTTGGGCTGACCTGCTAGGAAGCAAATTTATTTACTTATTATTAATAATAGTGATATTATTATTATTATATAATATTACATTTTATCATTTATAACATAAAAATAATAATAATGTTATATCCCCTAGATGGAGGGGACATACACAAAAGATAAAAAAGTTGAGCAGCAATTTATATAATATAAATCCATTGTATGGTTCTAAACAATAAAAGACTCATGGACAAGGTTTAAGTCTCACAACTTTCAAAACCTAAAGAAGTCTTGGGATTGAATTATTTCTTTGAATTATTGTTTTTTTCAAGAGTTCATGAAAGCAAAATGCATAAGGAAACATTCTATTTAAAAAAGGCCAGAAAGTTATTCTGCACTACCTAAGAAGAAATTATGAATACACATTGAACAAAGATTTTAATTCTCCGCATAGCTTGAACCAACACCAATCTTAGTTTTCTCTGTCTTTGGATAGATCTCCTTATTAATTTTGACTAGGGGCTACCTCAAATCTTATCCTTCAAATAACTCCTTTGCCCACATCTGAAAACTTGAGTCTGATTATATATTTCGTCTGTGCATTCCATGAGATCCATCCGTTTCCACCACTCCCTGACATTTAAGCGTTCTTTTTAAGTTTCCTTTTCTTTCCTACCAGTCTCAATCTAAATGGTGTGACCCCGTTTCAATTGAGAATTAATGGCCTTTTATTTAATATGCATTATTTGAGGACAGTATTTTTTATTTTTATTCAGCAAACCTTGTCCAATCAGTGGAGCTATGCTATTAGTTTTAAGTTCAAAAAAGTAAAGAAAGGAATTTGTCACTACCAAGGAAGTTAAAGTAACCTTGTAGTGCAATTAACAAACATGATTGTAAATAGATGTTCCTTTTTTGCATTCTTTAGGGAATTTCACCTATTGGCCAAGATATTGATTAAGATGGTTGGATTTTGTAAGGCGTACATGCCATTAGGTTGGCATAATTTATTACACATTCGATTAAGACCAATAGGAAATCGACGAATCATCCTTGGCCTCTTGGCATTGTCATTGTTTTATTATTATTAATTTTTTTTTCCAAATGTAACATGGATAGAATTGTGGCACTGTGTGTGTACACACGCATTCATACACTTAATGGAGTGGATAGTGGCATCAAAAACTAGAACTTGACCAATTTGAATAAGTATCTTGAATGGGTTATGGAACATAATTGAATTGCTGTAAAACAGTGAGAAGATTTAGTACTATAGTTACAAGACTTGGACTTGGCATAGACTTGGTAGGTTGATTTTTGACTTGGACTTGGGCTTGACACTTGAACTCAAACAAATTGAAAAAACATGAAATATAGAGATTTTTTAAGGATTTAAAGCTTTTACTATGCATTGTTCACTAAATCAATTTTGAAGACATAATAAAGTAGTCAAATAGAAGCTACCTTGTAAGACACCTAACCCGATCTCACAATAAACAGCAGACTGAAAATTTGACAAACTCTGTAGAATTTTAATGATCAGATAAATGTACAGAAAATTAATTCAAATCAGATGCAAAGACACAGCAGATACCCTGGGAAAACCCTCCTCTTGAGGGAGAAAAACCCAGCAACAATATATCACTTCTATATTGAATTGTCACAAAAATAATCTTCTTACAAGAGGCCGATATGCAGGCCCAAGATTATGCACCAAAGAGTGATGCAACACAGAACTGTAATGCTGATAGAACTCAGCCTCAAACAATATGCTTTCCTACAGAATTCGTTTTTCCTTCTAGACAATTCGCACTTAGACTTCAATGACTAATATTGAACTGAACTTGAACTTGATGATGAACAATGAGAATGCCATCGAGTATAAATACAAACTAGAGGAGAGGGCGTGACTTTTCCAAGCACCAAGTCAGCCACCATCAAGAAGACGTCTTTTAGAAAATCGTGCCTCTTCATTAATAAATTATTTGCTTAACAAATGGAAGTGACTTTAGAAGTCGTGCCTCTTGAGTCTCAATAAATTAAATAGCTTGAGGCTATTATTTAATTTATTGCCAATAAGAAGATCGCTGGAAGATTGCCTCTGACGCTGCATGTTAACATCAACACTCTGATCTTACACAGTACACAATAAATCTCAGATCTGAATAAACATTGTGTTTTGCTATTATAGTGTCAACTTAGAAATCAATCTCCACAATGAATCGCTGACTGAAACTAAATAGTGCATAGAACAGTATGAGATACATCCAACGATATCATTCAGAATTGTGCATTTCATAACATCTAAGTTACCGGTTCGGTTTTGGGTTTGGGTTTGGGTTTGGGTTTGAGAACCTGGTTCGCTGGTTCGGGAAATTTTTTTTTTTGGGTTTGGGTTCGTTTTGGGTTCGGTAATACAAAAACATATAAAAATCAGAAATATATACATATTTGCAGCAGTAATTAAGTTCAGAATACACCACCATATTAATAGTCAAATAACATAGCAAAAATACACCACCACTTTATACTCAAAAGTCAAATGTCATGATATAGAATTATAAATTAAAGTTCAAACTTCAAACATAAAAATGTCAAGTGTTTACAATCAGCCATTAATAATTATTAATTATTGATCATTGATCAATTTGAATCATATGGGTCATCAAAAAAAGCAGCATCATCAGCATCATTAGATGCTTCATTTTGTGTAGAACCACAAATAGCATTAGTGGCACTCGCACAAGCACTACCACTAGCACTAACACTACCGCTCTCATGCTTAGTAGTAGCTGCTTCGGGCTGATAGTCATCATCAATATCGTTTTGTATTTGTTGCATTGCAAGCTGGTTTACAAGTTTGATGCTCTGGGATCTTTTTGTAGACCTTGAGATATATGCATTCATTTCCATCGAGCAAGAAAAGGTTATGATACACTGGCAAATAGTTTCATTGCAATTTTTGTCTATTTTTTCAGGCAGGGATTTTATTGCTCCTTGTAAATGTAAGGGAACTTCAAAGTATGTGCACCGTGCATGTCTTGATCACTGGCGAGCTGTAAGGGTATATTTTCTCTCTAATTATCATTGTGATTCTCTCTGGACAACTTTGCTGTTTCAAATTGTTCAAAACTTCAATTCTTGATAGGTATAAGAAAATCAAACCATACTTTCTTTTTAAAACATTTAGGATGTTTGGAACCTGAAGTTTGTTTAACTTCTTCAAAGTGTGCAAATTGTCACAAGGATGGTGATGCTCTAAGCTTCAAATGTAAAATTATTGCAATAATTCATAGCACAATTGAGTTGTAAAGACACACAGATACTGCATACTCTTTTCAATCATTGTGTTTAAGTAGAGGCTCTAGGAAAATGTCCATTCTCTATGTTTTCATCATCATAAACTTTAATATTTCTTGTGTGTTCTCAGATTATTTGAATTGTCTCCTACGAAGTGAAATAATCCTGTGGGAGCTAATGACCACACTTACTTAGTTCACTTGTTTTCTCATTCAGTTGCAGAGATCATTTCATTATGTATGCTGAGTTGAAGAGCAATATTTCACAGTGAAATCAATTCACATGAGACATCATCCATACAAAATACAATAACTGTGGCTCCTGAAACAAAGTAAATTTAAATTATTATTGATACTTGTAAATGACCAAAATAGTAAATGGTACTAAATGTATAGACAGAAAAGATAGGAGGAGGTTCCTGGTGCACCGACTCAGAGATTGCATGGTCAGTCAACTTGTCAAGATTTAACTGTCCAAAATAACACTTTGCATGCCATGTTGAAAATATAATGATGATTTCATAGAAATACAGTTCAATAGTTTGCAGTTGTGGCCAATATAATATTTCTCTATCAGAAAAATATGGTATTACCAACATTCTTTCAAGGGTCAAGAAGATGCTCTGACACCTCTGTTTGTGTTCATTCCAATGTTACCAGGTTACATAGTTATAGGGACGGAAGTGAGAAGGTTACCAGGAGGTAATGAAATAATGTGGTAGCACATGAAGCATAGGAGACTTGATAACAAAATTCATTGATTATAATATCCTTGGAATCAAAACGGGAGGGAGTGGGGGAGGCCATAGTTGAGATAGTTCACATACTTGGGCTTGGCAGACCAAAAATTTCTGACTCTGCAAAAACTCAGCAACTTAAAAAAAAAATGCTTAAATTTATTTAGAAAACATTTTTTTTTAATGTAAAATAGAGTTATTAAATGTATCAAATGAGTTGATAAAATGTTGGGGAAGTGTTTTCTAATAGATTTGAATAAAAATAGAGTACAAAACCACATCATCATGTGAATACAACAGCTAGCTGATACTAATATGAATTTATGATGATTGTCTTTGAAAATCATCACAAATTGCACATCCAAGCAAGTTACAAATTACAAGACTTCTCCTCTTCCCCATTCTTGTGAAAAATTGGGGAGAGTATCTAATCTTCACACTTGGCTGCACTTGTGGCTTCACCTTGCTACTAGATGGCTGAGACTCTTCCTTTACCTCATTTTTGAGATCATCTACATTGATGTCATCCAACAAATCTCTTGTGCTTCTATTGCATCTACACCCTTCACATCTTGCCTCTCGAAATCAACAATCTCGTGTTCTATAAACAGGAGGGCTCCACATTCTATAGTCGAGTCACTATAGGGGAATCAATCTCATCCAAATCAATAAGCTCTTGTGGTTTGTCCTCCACTTTTTTTGTGTGGAGTCGAAGGTTGTATTGCACAAAATCTAGGTCATTGAGTCAACTAATTGTGTCTTTGTGTGAAATGTGTCAAACAAATTCTAGTTGCACTCATAGCTAGAAGTGCAACAAGTTTGAGAAAAAATATAGAGAGATAGCTTTTGAAGATTTGAGGTATTTCCACCCCATTCTTCCCACCAAGATCTTGCAAATAAGATATTCAAAAGTTTGTAAGCAAGCAATATTTTATTATAAGTGTAATTTGTAACTTATAAGATATAATTAAAGACTATTTTTCTTTACTTGGTGTCTGACTGGATCCCCTTTGAATAGATAGTGTTGAAGAAAAGAGATTTTCCTTAGCTTTCTTGTAGTTTTGCAGCTCTAAAATAATGAGATCCCTCACATCAACCGTGGGTGTCATTCTTTCAGTGCATGTAGAAAGGCCCTCCATAATCTCTCAATTAGGATCTGTGAAGTTATCAAAGAAGAAAACTTAGGGTTGAGGTAGTACCCTATTGCATGAATGGGTTGGTGGAATTGGTTGCTCCACCTTCGCTCAACGATCCCCCAAATGGGATCAAATGTCTTTATCGCAATTGTAATAGTTTTAGATGGTCTTTTTAGCCATATCTATAGCCTTATAAATGTATCCCATTGGATTTTGATCCCCATCCACCAAGCACAAAACTCTCACGAAAGGCTCCAACACCTACAAGTATAAATAAATTCAAGTAACAATTTTCAATGAAAATAAATACTTTTAAATTTTACTAATAAAGGATTCAATTTAAAGTTTAAATTGAAGTTTGAAATTATTTTGAGGTTCTCTTTCCTTCAACTTTCTTTGAATATGTTGAGTCTGGCCATGCTTGAATTACAGACATTTGCTTCAATGATGTCAACAAACTAGTAGTGCTTTGCAATGTTAAGAAGTTAGTTGCAAACCTTGTGACAACTAGTCACACAAGCTCTTTCTCCTTGGTGTGATCTCTCATCAAGCTAATAAACCAAGGGTGATTATAAATATATCTTGTGATGTTTTTTACATTTTCTACCATTTGTCTCTAATCAATTTTGTTTATGTCCTCCAAAAGAAGTTCAAAGCAATGTATTGCATAAAGGGTTCAAATGAGTGACAAATGCCTCTCCTAAAACAATTTTCTAGCTGCCATGTATGTTATTGCATTTTCAATGATAATTTAACCTACTTTCTCTTTTCCCACCTCTAAGACAACTTGCTCCAATATTAGGCTCAAAATTGGATTATTTTTTACTTTGTTGGAGGCATCAATTGACTTCAAGAAAACCATCTCACTATTGAAGCCTCCAAAAATTGATGAGGGTGCTATTCATTCCATTCGTCCACCCATTTGGAAGAATAATGCATCCCAACTTTTGCCACTACCTCTTTTATTCTTTCAAAATTAATTTTGTATATTTAACATCTTGGAGTAACTTCCCACTTAAGTCTATTGTAGAGAGCACTTTGTACCATTCCTTGAAACTATCGATGTTTTCACCAAATTCTCCTAGTATGGGCTCTTCGCCACATTGAAGGGAAGGTTGTAAAATTAGAAACTCATACACACCTTATTTGCTTACTAGGTCACCTCCTTGTTCCACCCTATACCTTGCAATGAAGGTTGTGCTCTAGGTATATTTCTAGGTACCAAAAAACCCTATGATTGGGCTTTGCTCATGTGCATGGACCATGACGTGAGCTCATAATGCATGCCATATCTATCTCAATTTCTGTTTGCATGTTAGGATTAATGGTTGTTGCTATGGCTTCATTTGTCCTTGCCTTTTCTAGTTTCTTCTCATCCAAAAATCCCAAGAGTGCTTGCATCTCTTGTTTTTCCTCTTCTTTAGCTTTTTCATGACTGGGTGTTTTGGTTAGTGTTAGTTTACGATCAGATGTAAAGCACAGAAACTTAATTATGAATTAAACACAATAACACAATAGATACTCTGGGAAAACCCTCCTCTTGAGGGAGAAAAACCCAGCAACAAAGATGTCTCTATTATATGAAAATAATGGCAACAAGTCTCTTTAGAATGAGGCCAATCTCAAGGCCAATAATCAGCACCTTCACAAGATGCAGTGATAGACAAATAATCTGCACTTCCTTGCAACTCAAATCTGCTCTTGAAGAGTTTGCAATCTGCTCTTGATGACCTTACAACCTTGCAGCTGATGAATTCACAATCTGCTCTTGGTAATTCAAACTTGAGAGAAGAGAAGAGACTTCTAACTTGCTTGATCAAATGAATGGAACGAACTTGTATTTATACAATTTGAGAGAGAGAGGTCGCACCTCTTCATGCAAGGTCGGCCATCATAAAAATATAATTACAATTAATAAAATGCAAGTTACAAGGAAGGTCAGCCAAGATAATAATTACAATGTTGCTATGTGAAGCGCCTCTTCACATTAAATATTAATTATCATTAACAAACGTGTCTCTTGAGCAATCACAATCTTCTATAAATTAAATAGCCCCAAGGCTATATTTAATTTAACCAATGATGTAAAGGAGATCGCTGGAAGAATACTACTGACGCTGCCATAAACATCAACACTCCCTCTCAGCTAGGGAGTATACTTCCAGCTGCACAAGACATATCACCTCATCGTGATGTCTACCACAATGGCTACAACCATATGTGGAAAAGAAACGATATCACCTCATCGTGATATCTACCACAATGGCTACAACCATATGTGGAACAGAAAGATATCACCTCATCGTGATATCAGATATCACCTCAACGTGATATCAACCATAATGGCTACAACCATGTATGGTATGTACAAGTGTTCATCACTTGCGTGATGTTGTCACCGCAACATGACTTTCACCATGGATCTCCCAGAGGGTGAAACACAAGTACAAAAAATCATCACGGACTCTCTCACGTGATGCTGTCATGGAGTCACACACATGACATCCACCATGGCTCTCCCAGAGGGTGGAAACAAGGGCTTTCACCTCAAACTTCTTTTGCAGAGAAGAATGTATTAACAAGGGATTTCACCTCAAACTTCTCTCACAAAGAAGAACTCATTAACAAGGGATTTCACCTCGAACTTCTCTCATAGAGAACTCATTAAAGAGGATCATTGATACTGAGACTCTTTCTCAGTTAGGGCTGTATTCTCCACCATACCAAGCTTATCTCGAAAGTACACAAACTTTATCCTGGAGAGAGGCTTGGTGATAATGTCTGCCGTCTGCTCATCAGTGCTGATATACCTCAACTGTATACCATATCTCTGATATAATGGTATGATCTCAACATGCTTGGTTCTGTCATGAAACACAGGATTGACAGAAAGCTTCATACAACTCTGGTTATCATAATGAATGATAGTAGGCTCCATTGATTGTCCAAACAATCCTGCAAGGAGCTTACGAAGCCACACTGCTTCTCGAGCTGCCACACAAGCTGCAATGTACTCTGCCTCTCCTGTACTTAATGCTATAGATGATTGCTTCCTACTGCACCAGGAAATCATAGTAGTCCCCAAACTGAAGCAACATCCAGAGGTGCTCTTTCGATCAGTGACACACCCTGCCCAATCAGAATCAGTATAGCCATGCAACTCCAAATCCACACCTGAAGAATATCTCAATCCATATCCAACTGTGCCACACAAGTATCTTAGGATATGTTTTGCTGCAACAAGATGTATCTACTTCGGTTCACACATGAATTGACTAAGTGCACTCACTGTATAGCAGATATCTGGTCTAGTGTTGACTAGATACATCAAGGATCCAATTAACTGCCTGTACATCGTGGGATCCACCAAGTCTGAACTAGTTGCAACTTCCTTCAACTTATGTAGGGTGGTCTCCATAGGCGTAGACATGGATTTGCAATCCATCATACCAAATCTCAATAGTATTTTTCCATCTTCTTTAGGTTCAGTAGTCTCCCTCTGAATCTTCAAGTACTTTCATCAACCTTTTGACCTCTTCGTCCAAGATTTCCTGCAACACTTGCCTCAGATAAATGTTTTGCATTGCACACCTCTAGTACTGTAGAGAGTTCAGGGTAGACCTCCTCGACCTCATTGCAGATCACTCTATTCTGAATAGGTTTGCGGAGCTACCAATATCAAATCCAGATGATTGTCTTGTGCAATTCTGAAGAGGTCTTTCAAGGATTTAACACCTGCCCTTGCAACAGTGCAACCTTCTGTAATGTCCCCTTCCAGTTGACATCTCTCTGATCATTGATTAGCCTATTATGTGACCCTCGTAGGCTGATAGGGTGGATAGAGGGTCTGGTTGAGGCTTGGCTTGGCTTCAGTTGCAGAATCATTTCAGTTGGCTTTCATTCGGGGTCGTTCAGACGTCATTTGCTTGACTTACTATTTTTAGTAAGTAGAGCCACTCAGCAGAGCACCCCTGCTATTTTTAGCAGTATGGCTTGGTCGTATGCGGATTCAGTCACTTATCGTTTGGCTTCAGACGGTTCGTCATTTGGACCTGTTTTGAGAGAGATATTAATATTTGTTTGCGAAAATAAATATTAATTAATTAAAGGCTAATATTATAAAGTTATAATATAATGAAATATTATAACTTAAGTGACTTAAAGGAAGGGGTCGACCAACATGGAGAAGGGGCCACTTTTCAATTATATTTTATAATTAAAAGTGTGTCAAAACTTTGGAAATATTAAAAGTTAATATTCAACTTTATTTAAATGATGCCTTTGAGGAAAAAGTCGACCCTCTTGAGAATATAAGGTTTTTTCATTGTGAAAGAAGTTCATTATGTTATGAAAATCGACTTTGATCAAATTCTTCCTTCAGAGAGTAGAGCCAAGGGTTTCAGTTATCTGTTTTGCATTGGAGAACGAGCCATCTTCAGTGTTGCAGTTCAGAGGCTGTGAAATATCAGCTGATCTATTGCTAATAAGAGGAATAGCTTCATTCAAAAGTTATTACAGAGCATATCGAAAGGTTATCATTTCAGAGGTGATTGGTATCTGTCAGAAAAGGGCATATTATTGGAGCGGCTAGTTTAGAGGTCTATCTGGTACTCTTTTCAAGCTGGTACGGATTTATGAGATTGCTAGTACAGGCCGTACTTGCTGCAGCAGGGCCGTACTTTCTTCTTTGGGAAAAAACGCCTTATCTACTTGTAGTTTGACATCACAACAGGGGCGCCTATGCATCTGGAAGCATTTGCAATCATCTAGCGAAGGGAGAAGTCTTCATCTGGATGGCCGTACTAAATTAAGTCTCTCATAGGTGGCTGCAACCAGGTTTTTGAATATTATAAATCCACTTGCTTTTTTACTTGCATGTCAAAGATCTATCATTGTAATGATTTGAAGCATGCCACAAACAGACTCACTCTAGCTATGTTTGATGGTAGTGGCAAGGTCACAGCACAGGCCTAAATCAGTAAGTTGGATACCTTCCTCACATTGCGTCCTATGGCTGAGGAGGATGCTATTAGGTATGCTACATTGCATCTTGAGGGAAAAGCTTATGACTGGTGGCATCACGGGATTGTGACGCTTCAGCATGATCGTATCACCACATACCAGGAGTTCGTAGATAGGTTGGTGGAACGATTCGACAAGAAGGATCTTGAGTCTTATTTCAGAGAATTGGCCCAGTTGCGACAGGTTGGTAGTTTGGAGTCCTACATAGGAGACTTCCAGCGATTGTCAGTGATGATTCCCAATATTTCAGAGAGGCGTCTAGTTGTGCTTTTCATGGAGGGACTGTTGGAACCATTGAGAGGTTGGATCAAAGCATTTGATCCTTCTTCGTTACAGGAAGCTATGAAGAAGGCACGCAGTATGGAGTTTGCAGCACCATCCAGCAAATTCAACTCTAAAAATACTTCTTCATTCAGGGACAATAAGGGATTCAATAAAAACAAAGAGAAATCTGATTTTAAGAGTGACTCAAAGGGAAAATCACCAGCACCCTTGGATCGTGAGACTCTTAATGATTTGCGTAGGAAGAAGCTTTGCTTCTACTGCAAGGGTCCCTACGACCCTAACCATGATTGTCCTTTGCGGCCTAAGGGTAAGGCCAATAGAGTTATGTGGGCCTATTATGAGGATTCGGAATCTGAGAATTCCGAACAACAGGAGAGTTCTGAGGAGTCAGAATCAGAGGCTTCAGAGCCTAAGGCAGAGGCAGAGTTAGAGCTCCAAATCCAGGAGGCACGGTTGTCTAGCATTCAGCAGGAGGGATCTTTTAGACTTCGTGGAGTTTTGGCGGGTCAAAAGGTTATCACCCTTCTAGATACAGGAGCCACTCACAATTTTATTGATGCTAGATTTGTGGAGAAGCGTGGAATCATAACCGAGGATTTTGAGGGCATTCGGGTTAAGGTGGCTGACGGTTACACTCTCAGATGTGACCGTATGATTAAGGATCTCCCTTTGCGCTTGAATAACTATGAATTCAAGGCGGATTATTACGTAGTGAATATGGGAGACATTGATTTAGTCTTGGGCATGAAGTGGCTTCATTCCCTTGAGGAAGTCACACTTCGTCTCAAAGACATGGAGATTCGGTTTGATGTGGATGGAAAGACTCATATTCTGAAGGCCATCCGAGACAGTAACGTCAGGACCATTTCTTTCCGTCGGATGGAGAGACTTATGCGTCATGACATGGTTGAGTGGGCTGCGAGTGCACTTTGACACCTATACAGGAGGGACAGCATAAGACCGGTATCATCCTGACATTCAGCAGTTGAGAGTTAAGCATGGGAAGGTTTTCAGTGACATTCCACCAGGGAGACCTCCAGACAGGGGTATTGAGCACATCATAGAGCTTGAGGAGGGCGCTAAGCCCGTCATGATTACTCCTTACAGGCATCCGAAGCGGCTTAAGGATGAGATAGAGAAGACTATCAAGGAGCTGCTTGCGATGGGTCACATTCGACCGAGTAAATCACCATTTGCTTCTTCAGTGGTTCTGGTGAAGAAGAAAGATGGTACACTCCGTATGTGCATTGATTACAGAGTCCTAAACAAGAGGACCATGAAAAACAGGTATTCCATACCCCGTATAGATGAGCTTATTGATGAGCTCCATGGTGCCTGTTATTTTTCGAAGATAGACTTGAGATCGGGATATCACCAGGTTAGAGTCCGTGAGCAGGATGTTGAGAAGACTGCTTTCCGTTGTCATTGTGGACATTTCGAGTTTGTGGTGATGCCATTTGGGCTAACCAACGCTCCAACAACATTCTAGTCCACCATGAACAGGGTCTTCCATTCACTTCTGAGGAGATATGTACTTGTCTTCTTCGATGATATTCTGATCTACAGCAGGACTTGGCAGGAGCATTTGGCTCATCTGGATGCAGTACTCAGTATTTTCGAGAGGGAGTCCTTGTACGCCAAAGAATCCAAGTGTGATTTAGGGATGACTGAGTTATTATACTTAGGCCACATCATCAGTGCAGAGGGAGTGCGGATGGATCCTGAAAAGATCCGTGCTATCGTAGATTGGCCTACTCCTACGAACCTTACACAGCTGCGAGGATTTCTTGGTCTATGTGGGTTTTATCGCAAATTTGTTAATGGTTATTCACACCATGCAACACCTATGACGGATTTGTTGAAAAAAGGTGCATTCTTTTGGACTCCTGAGGCACAGGAGTGTTTTGTGAGGTTCAAGGAGATGATGACTACGTGTCCAGTGTTAGCACTGCCAGATTTTACGAAGCCTTTTGAGCTTCAGTGTGATGCTTCTGGTGAGGGCATTGGAGCGGTGCTTATGCAGGACAAGCACCCGATTGTTTATGAGAGCAGGAAGCTCAGAGGACCAGAGAGGCTTTATAGTATTTATGATAAGGAGATGCTGGCCATAATGCATGAGATGCTGGCCATAATGCATGCCTTGGCAAAATTTAGGCAATATCTCGTGGGCAGTAAGTTTTGCATTAAAACTAACCACAATAGTTTGAGGCATTTCCTGGGGCAGCGAGACTTAAATGATCGTCAACAAAAGTGGGTGAGTAAGTTACAGGCATATGACTTTGATATCACCTACATCAAAAGTACCCAGAATGTTGTTGCTGACGCTCTCTCACGCCGGCCTTATCTGAGTTATATGGTACATATTGCAGAAGACTTGAGGCATTTGATTGTGGCAGAATATGCCAAGGACACTTGGGCATCCGGTATTGTTGAGGGATCTATGGTGGACACCAGGTATACACTTGTGAATGACTTGATCATTTACAAGAACAGGATTTTCTTGATCCCAGGATCAGAGATGAAGAACACTATTATGCGAGCCTTTCATGATGTACCTACAGCAGGGCATCCCGGGTACTTCAAAACATCTGAGGGTGGTCCGGGGGAGGGTGCATGGAAAGATCTTAAAAAAGGATATTTCTTAGCCCATTTTGTGTAATGGCGTGAGTGCCACATTTGTGGCCCGGAACAAGCGAGGAGAACCGTGCGACGAGTTGTTCGGCCACTTAGATTCATTAGGAAGTGGGAATGCTATTGATGGATTTTATTCTGGCGGAGCTTGCCTAAAGCCGGAAGTGATTGCATATATGTAGTTGTGGATGGTGGCCAGTATGCCCACTTCTTCCGTCACCACCACTTACGGCTACGGTATGAGAGGGTTTCTTCGTGAGGTTTTGATTACATGGGTTGCCCTCAGGCATAGTTAGGGCTTGAGGATGAAGTCAGTTCACGAGTCACTACGTAGGAGGTGTTCAGACTTTGTGGGACCGAGCTTACACCGAGCACCAGTTACCACCCGCAGACCGATGGTCAGACGGAAATAGTAAACAAATGGGTGGAAGGTTACCTCAGGAATTACATTGCAGGGCAGCAAAAGGTGTGGGTCAAGTGGATATATTTATGCGAGTATTGTTACAATACTACTTTCCACATGACCATTCAGATGTCCCCCTTCATGGCGTTATATGGTTATGAGGCGCCTAGTTTTCTGGATTTGCTACTGAGTGACAGCAGAGTGCCTAGTGCTGGAGATTTATTGCAGGAGGGTCAGGACACTATGAGGGCTCTTAAGGAAAATATTGCTAAGGCACAGAATCAGTAGAAGCAGTATGCAGATCAGAAGAGGACAGAGAGATCTTTCGAGGTGGGAGATATGGTATACCTCATGCTGCAGCCCTACCATCAGTCTACTCTTAGGAAGAGTGGATCAGAGAAGCTTAAGCCATGGTATTATGGTCCTTTCAGGATTCTGAGGCGTGTTGGAGAGGTGGCTTACGAGCTAGAGCTTTCGGCGGATAGTAAGGTCCACAACGTTTTTCATGTGTCACGTTTCAAGAAGGCGTTGGGACACCGTGTGGTACCTTCAGCAGTATTACCTCCCTTAGATGATGAGGGAAAGTTGATCTTAGTTCCTGAGTCGATCCTGGAATACAAAGAGAGACAGTTGCGTAGGAGGACTATCAGGGAATATTTGGTGAAATGGAGAGATTTACTAGTAGAAGGGGGCCACTACATTAGGAGGCGAGATTTTGTAGCATAGGAGTTAGAGATTGCTTGAGGCCGAGCTAATTCGGGAGAAGCGGCCTTAATGTCCCCTTCAAGTTGACATCTCTGATGCATTGATTAACTATTATATGACCCTCGTAAGAACATTAGAGATTTGGTTAGAAGTGCAGTTGAGGCTTGGCAGCTTGGGTTAACGAGAATCATTTCAGTTGGCTTTCGTTCGGGGTCGTTAAGACGTCATTTGCTTGACTTACTATTTTTAGTAAGTAGAGCCACTCAGCAGAGCACCCCTGCTATTTTTAGCAGTATGGCTTGGTCGTATGCGGATTTAGTCACTTATCATCTGGCTTCAGACGGTTCGTCATTTGGACCTGTTTTGAGAGAGATATTAATATTTGTTTGCGAAAATAAATATTAATTAATTAAAGGCTAATATTATAAAGTTATAATATAATGAAATATTATAACTTAAGTGACTTAAAGGAAGGGGTCGACCAACATGGAGAAGGGGCCACTTTTCAATTATATTTTATAATTAAAAGTGCGTCAAAACTTTGGAAATATTAAAAGTTAATATTCAACTTTATTTAAATGATGCCTTTGAGGAAAAAGTCGACCCTCTTGAGAATATAAGGTTTTTCATTGTGAAAGAAGTTCATTATGTTATGAAAATCAACTTTGATCAAATTCTTCCTTCAGAGAGCGGAGCCAAGGGTTTCAGTTATCTGTTTTGCATTGGAGAACGAGCCATCTTCAGTGTTGCAGTTCAGAGGCTGTGAAATATCAACTGATCTATTGCTAATCAGAGGAATAGCTTCATTCAGAAGTTATTACAGAGCATATCGAAAGGTTATCATTTCAGAGGTGATTGGTATCTATCAGAAAAGGGCATATTATTGGAGCGGCTAGTTTAGAGGTCTATCTGACACTCTTTTCAAGCTGGTACGGATTTATGAGATTGCTGGTACAGGCCGCACTTGCTGCAGCAGGGCCATACTTTCTTCTCTGGGAAAAAACGCCTTATTTACTTGTAGTCTGACATCACAACAGGGGGCACCTATGCATCTGGAAGCATTTGCAATCATCTGGCGAAGGGAGAAGTCTTCATCTGGATGGCCGTACTAAATTAAGTCTCTCATAGGTGGCTGCAACCAGGTTTTTGAATATTATAAATCCACTTGCTTTTTTACTTGCATGTCAAAGATCTATCATTGTAATGATCTGGAATGAATAATAAACCTACTGGTTATCTATTTCATAGACTATTTGCTTCAGTTCGCACTACTTGAATTTATTTAGATTTTTAAATCATTTCTTTCAAAAATCGCATTCTACCTTTTATGCCAAAAAAACACAAAAAAAAAAAAACGCTCAAAAACAAGCAAAATCAATCAGTTTCAGAAACAGTGAGAACAGGGGTTTCTACACCTTCACTTCTTCTCAGTGAGTCACATAACTCCCTCTTGATCCCTGCTTCAGAGATTGCAAAGAAGACTTCTGGAAGTGAACTCTCTCGAGCCACCAACTCAGTCTCATGGTTGCAAGTTTTGACTTCACGCTTGATCATTTCTTTGGTCAGCATGACTTCCTCACAAGATGCCTCAAGCTTTTCATCACTAAGCAATCTCTCATCACCTTCTTGCTCCTAGAACTGTTCTGAAAGCATTTTAGAGAGAGATTACTAGCAGTTTATAACTATCCAAAGAAATATCAAGGCTAGAATCATACAAGTTTTACTATCTCAAGATATAGCATGAACACATAAGAGTTTATGAACAAAGAAATCAACCTATAAGTGAAATATGAGCAAATATCAAAAGATCAGAAATAAGGGATAAAGAACTTATCTTTAATTGAATTTAGATATAACTCTTTCTTCCATCTTTTACTCCTCTCGAGAGTGCCAAACTCAACACAACAAAAAATAATCTGCACAACTATAGATTTCTTGAATGCATTATGCAGTTAGCATGTAGAACCAACTCTCTCCAAGGGTTCAAGGCTCTATCACAGTTCATGCATTAGAGAATGATATCGATGTGACCAACTAATCATCATCGAAATTGCAATTCTCTTTTTATTTCAGAGTCACACTTAAAAATCTTCACTATCATTATGAAATAACTTGCAATAAATGAAATCTTCAAAAGATCTTAAGCTAGTGAACACAATTCAAGAGAAACCACTCTCTCTTTACTAATTACAAGATCCAACTAAATGATATAACTCAGCAAACAAAGAATACTCAACTCTTTAAATATTCTGATGGATGCAAATATTGGACACAGTAAGATACGCTGCTCTTGCGCTCAGATCAACACACAACCTTCACGGCTTGACCACAGGCCCATGACTTAGAATAGAAATTCCCTAGAATCCTTCTGAGGAGAGATCTTATCCACATTTGCAAATGAAGCATGCTGATTAGGCCTGGTGGGGCAATCCTTTGCATAGTGAGCAAACATGTCACAACGAAAACATTGGACTTTGGAGATGTCCCATTTCTTCTTGAATGCAGGAGCACCATCAACTCCTTTATCTCTATTCCTCTTGAAATATCCTTTCTTTCCACCTTTCTCTTTCTTCTTCGAGGATTGAGCGGAAAGAACATGAATGTCTTCATTTGTAGAGCTTCGACCAAT